>JANBPO010009603.1:38679444-38722101 GCA_024336825.1 Amorphophallus titanum
GGACGCCAGGCGAGGCGGAAGTCGCGCTCGCCCCACAACAAGGCGATCCAAGGTCGTTCGAGGACGCCGCTATCGCAGCGGTCGGAGAGCGGATCTACCGGACGCTGTTCGCCGGCTACACACACAAGCAGTGGGGCATCCCACCCGCCGACCTGCCGGCAGCAGTGTTCAAGCGGCTGCCGGTGCGGTTCACGTACGACGACAACTACTTCACCCACCCCCACCAGGCGATCCCGGTCGACGGGTACACGGCGCTGTTCGAACGCATCCTCGACCACCCGAACATCACCGTCCACCTCAACACCGACTGCCCCGAGGGCGACTACGTGTTCTGGACCGGCCCGCTCGACGCCTGGTTCCAACACCGCCACGGCCGGCTCGGCTACCGCACCCTCGACTTCCATTGGCACGACCGCCCACAAGGGGTCGCGCTGATGAACTGGCCCGACCTGTCGGTGCCGTGGACCCGGGTCACGGAGCACAACCTGCTGGCCCCCTGGGAGCAGCACGAGCACACGGTCGCGTCGACCGAGTACCCGCGAGACGCCACACCGGCGGATGAGCCGTTCTATCCGCTGCGACTCGCCGACGACCGCCGACTCCTCGACCTCTACGTCGACGCAGCCCGCCGAGAGCGGCGGGTGTCGTTCGTCGGGAGGCTCGGCACCTACCGCTACCTCGACATGGACGCCGCCATCGCAGAAGCCCTCGACGTCGCCGACCGGTGGCTCGACGGCGACCGCCGGCCGTTCTACGTCGACCCCTGAAACCGCCTGAACAGAAAGCCGCCTGCCGTGCACGATGCCGCGCTCATCTCAGCGCTCTACGGGAACTACGACACGTTCCGCGACCCGATCCGCCAGGACGGCGACGTTCAGTATGTGTGCCTCACCGACAACCCGGACCTGACGTCCGAGGTGTGGGAGATGGTGTACTGGCCGAAGCCGCACCAGAAGCCGCTGCTCGCGGCGAAAGCACCGAAGATGCCCAACACCTATAGAAGAAGCACAATAGTAGCACAGCCCATTAAGGACTACATCGACACAACAAAAACATGGCGTCGACACAACCAAGCAGTAGAAGAAGCTTGTCGCTCAAGTTTACAACAGTAGTGCCAACAAAGATCAAGTAAAATCAAAGCAGATGATGAAAAGTCAAGATATTATAGGTTGCATAGAAATAGAGGTAGTTGGATGCACAAAAATCAAGGTAGGTGATGTAAGAAGAATGAAACTATAAAGGGAAAGAAAAGTGGAGGTCGCCCCTTACTCAAACAAGTGAAAAATCAAGGCAGACAAATAGTTTGAGTTAAGGGTGACAAATAGTCATAACAGGTGACAAGTACCTATTAGAGCTAGCAAATAGATAGACAAGGGTGACAAATAGCTCACAAGGCTGACAAATAGATAAAAGCGATATCTCAAGGCAGTGGAGAAAACATCAAAGGTGATGGCTCAGGGAGAAAAGGGTGACAAATGAATAACAAGGCAGACAAGTGGGTGATATGGCTAGCAAACGGTCTTAGCTGCATCGACGGCACCTCCACAATGCGTCAATGCCATCAAAGCTTCAACAACAGTCAGGCAGCAAAGGACCGTTGGATGTGCCAACACAGTGATCATAGCTGCATCAACGCAACCACAAGATGCGCCAACGTAGGACCAGTTCCAGTACAGACATGGGCGTGGCTCTTTAGTTGCGTCTACACAATGGCAGTGCTGCGTTGACGCACCAAAAGATCTTCAAGTAGAAATGGATGATCAAAGGCGATAACTCATGATAGATAAAGGTGACAAATAGGTGGTTAGAGCTGACAAATGGTGCTTAAGGTTGACAAATAGATATATACCTGTGACAAATGGCCCGTAAGACAGGATTCATAAAGGATGCGTCGATGCATTAGGGATATCACGTCGATGCCATGAAGTCTAGACCGCCAGTAGACTCCAGTCTACATGAAGCTGTGTCAATGCAATGGCCTTGATGCGTCGACACACCAGAAGATTTTCAAGCCGAAATCTGTAATTCCTGCAACATTTCAGAAGGCTACCAGAGGATGAAAATATAACCCGTAAACTGTCAAAATCATAGATTTCGAGGTCTGGAGGAGGTTCCTAAGACTGACCTTTGTCCCTGTCATCATAAGTGATAAGAACAACCTTTTGGACAAGGTATCTGTTAGTACACCCTCCAGGGAAAAGACTCCTTCTCTGATGTCCCCTCTCCTGGGGTTAGTCAATAGGATTCTGTCTGGAGAAAATCTTCTGGGACAGAAGAACGTCCTCTCTGCAAGCCGACCTGTGAAATTCAAGGATGCTGCAGACATTATTGCTCAAACCTCCTTTTTTATTCCCACATTTCAAATACAGATCTTGGAGGGAAAACCACCTTGGCTCTGCTTTGCTACCTTCTTCCTCTATAAATAGAATGGCCCTTCCACCAGGGAAGAGTTAGCCGAGCCATGCATTGAAGAGAGAAATCTTTAGCTCATCCCAAGAAAAGAAGAGAGGAAGAAAAGAAAGTGAGTAGCCCACTGTGGGCAAGAAGAAAAGAAGAAAGGAAAAGAAAGAGAGTGGCCCTGAGAAGAGAAACGAATCTGAGGAGAAGAGGAAGACAGACAAAGAGAGCAGTGAGCAAGAAGAAGAGGAAGGAAGAGAGCATCAAGATCACAGTCAAAGTGCTTCCTTGGAAGCTACATTGTTTCTGTCTTGTACTCTTCTTATTTTTCTTGTTTTCATCGCTGAATCATTGTAATTGTGTGTTGTGTTTACAGCGTCTCCGGTGCTCAGTATGGAGACCAAAAGTGGATTGGCTGTGTTGCAGCCGTGTGGATTGGGGTTGTGTCCTCGTGTGTTTTGCTGCATTTGCAGTGTTTTGTTTCTTTCCCTTTGTGTGTGTGGGGGGGGGGGTGTCCCCATAGGGTTTGTCCCCGTGTGATGTTGTTGTAGCGTGAAGACTTGGTCCTCGTGAGGAGCATGCTCCTCGTGTGTGGGGCGTCATCTCCGTGTGCTACAGGTTTGCAGTGTGAGCACTTTGTCCTCGTGAGGACTCCATCCTCGTGTGTGGTTGGGGTTCGTCGCCGTGGGGCTTGTCCCCATGCTACGTTCGCAGCATGTAGTAAAGCCTCACCGGTTTGGTGAGGAGTGGACATAGGCTGCGGGTTTGCAACCGAACCACCTTAAAAATCCCTTGTGCCATGGTGTGTCTTTGTGTGATTGCATCCATTTCTTCTACCTTCATTCACAGGGATTTTCGTGCTGATGATTGATACATATTTACTATGCTTATACACCACACATGCTCTAAGTTGATTGATACACACTTGTGTATCTAGTGGCTTGCTATCCTAGGGATTGATAGAGAGAGCTCTAGTGTGATCATTAGTGTGAGCACGTTTATGCCAGATAGACATGTAGCAGATTAGTCCCTAAGGGTTCAGTAGATTTGTTTATCTGCTGATTGCTCTATGTTCAGCTACATGGATTGTCAGCTTTTAATCTGAAGTAGCTCATCACTTTGAGGTTTTATATCAAGCACTTAGATGATTACAATTTATTGTTATATCCGTTGTGCTCTGGCCAGGATTCTTATCTGATCAATTTTTATAGCCTTGCTTTGGCCTCAACTACTTTTAAGAGGGCATAATCAATTTCTTCAATTTTTTTTGATTGAGAAGGTAATTAATTAATCTCATTTAATTTGGGTTGCTACACCAACCATGGCATCGCTACCACCATCTCACGTACCGAGAAGACACAACTCGTGTCATGAAAACCTACCACCGATCTCCCATTCGGTGGACCAATCAAACATCAGCTTCTCATTTTACTGACTGACCTTACGCCCTTCACGAGGGACAACCATCACTGAGCCTCAACCAACTCACACAGTCATCTCATCTGACTGCGATAAATCCAATGGCTCTACGCCATGAACCATCTCACACCCGGCAAGCTTAATGCCAATAACAGCACTGGTCCAGTTCTGGTCCGAACACAAACTTTCCACAAATCCCAGATCTAATTCAGAGAAAATAATATATCTTATAATCGGCCACCCAAGGCCTCGCTTGCACACGGCTCTCGCCATCCCGAGTCACTACAAGCAGCATCTTATGTCTGTGAAAATCCATTTGCCAGTCACCAATTACTCATCAACGGGAAACCCTCACTTGCTTGACTTCCTCTTACATGCTCCTTTATTAGGCCCAATAATTACATTCCAAATCTTGACAGGCCATCTGTTGACTCTTACACTAACCATTACTGCATCTCGAGTCAATCCTCACTCGAACACTGCATCCAATTCTGATCCTCATGCCAACTCTACCCTCTCAGGGGAGCACGACAAAATCAAATAACAGGATTCCACAATAGCACTCGACTCAGGCTTACAAGGATATCCTCCCACGCTGGTCACAAGACCAAGGCTCTTATCCGACAACATCCCTCCAGGGACCTCCATACTCAGGCATCGTCCATTACGCAGTCTCATCCCATCTTTATCACAATTATTCCAAATGGACACCTACCAATCCTCGACTCTGCTCTCACTACCGAGCCATAGGACATGACATGAATAATCTACGGCACACATCTCCAAGATGGACATGTGTTGCCTTAACACCATAGGATACTGGTCAATGGTGTGCTAAACAACAAGGGTCTCTAGACATCACATATTCTTATCACAGCTGGGTCCTTCCTGCAACATTCTGAATTCTTAGACTCAACTAAGCCTCTTCTAGACATTACTACAGTTGACCACTCGGCTAGCCTCACCAGCCGCTCACAGCTATCAACTGGGACCCATAAATCCTTCTCTCAGAAATCACCTCTCTAGGACTACGATTCCATCCCGAGGACACAGCTCTCCAAACGAGTCGAGCTCCTAATTTACTGACTCCGAACATCGTGCCCTCATCTTCTATCAGGCAACTTCCTTGCAACCCCCAACTGAGTCTAGCACCAAAAACCTGGCACTGCTTCTAACAAATGAATAGGGTACTCATCCGACACATCTATCATCATATTTTCCCAACTCTCCATCTTGCCAGTGTCACAAATCACAATGTCTCAAACAATGGCATGGCAATCGACACAGCTCACACAACCAGAGATAATCTCACACTGAGGAGACGATCCTCTGATGCTCTACCCATCCTCTAAAATCCACTTGTAGTAACCTTTACTATGATCCTGGGCCTGTGGGTTATGGGCCCACCAGGCTTCCGCTGCGCACTCTGCACCACACGTACAATCATTACAGACACCTTGGGACCCACCATTCTGACAATCCTCAACTCAGCTAACTAACTCTAGAAAATAGGGTGAGGAAAGCTCAAATGCCTCGAACCCAGAGTACATATTCTCTCTCTTAATCTGGCAATCCTACTGTAACTCCGCAGGCTCTGATCTGTAACACATCGGGAATCACAACACCAGGCATGAATTCTCGCAAGCACAGCCCAACCAGCACCCATCCTTCCATAATGATGCCAATGCACCCTTACATGCCAAGGGAATGGGCATCACTTCTCACAGGCAACCATACTGCCAAAACACAGAATACGTCTCGCATGGACTTCATGGCAAACAATAGGAGGCCAACCAATCCAAACACGCAATGCAAGATGACGAAACTTCGCAAAATGTGATTCTCTTTGACCAAGGAGAAACCAGCATACCTCCTACAAAGTAGGAGGTCTCCACACTTGACCTGAACATGAACCTTGCACATGCTGGGAATCGCACCTTCCAGCACTAGGAAAAACCATCACCATCATCAGGTCAGCTTCTCTGACAACACTCGCCAAGTGTCTCGTCGGACCACATACACAGCATCTCCCAGCGCACCATCATTGTAATTCCCCAAACTGTAATTCACCATGCCTCGAGCATTGACTCTATTGATCGCCATCCACACTCTACCGTAAAAGTTGAGCTAGCTGCAGCCACATGCTCCCTACCTAAGTCTATCTCTGATCTTGAAACTATTAACATGCCAAAACACTTATCGAGGAGCGAAAAAATCACTAAAGATGCTAGGCTCGAAGGTTGCTACACCTCTAGCCACCGGACATTATTCCCTCGAATCTATCATTGCTGACATCAATCCATTCTCAATTCTCAGCTCCTCAAAATACCCATCTCTTGAGCTACTACCGTGTGGACCACCATGCTAAGAACCACGATACGAACCATGATCGACACCTGCCAAAGCTTATCCTCAAATCTTGAATATATCATTGAACCTTTGCAGCTCATCTGCCACCTAGCTCGATACATCTAGTGCGGTGCATAATGGCCCCAGAAAAGGGGATACATTCAACCCCCCCTTCTGAATCCAAGCTTCATACCCATCAATCCACAGTTGCCTGACCTCTATCTTCAAGCTCTGGTGGAGCTGGTTGGAGGTCGATGAAGTCTCTTTCATCATCAGTGTTGGTTTCATAAACTTCTAATTCTTTGAAATCTCCCCTTTCAGGGTTTAAACTTGGAGACCTTTCTTCAATTGGTTGTTGACCAACCAATTGAGCTGACCTTCTTCAACCAGAAGGTGGTCACTAGTGGTTTCCGGTGAGGCTGACATGGGTGCCTCTCCACATTTTTCCTTAGACTTGTCAACTTTAGGCTCGACTTCTGTCTGCCCATGAGGAGGCGGTAGCAACCCTATCGCATTGACTACATAGCGGGTTTGGAAGTCCATTTCCTGATCATACCCGAGTCCCCTTGTGTCTTTATTGGAGAAGGGAAGTAGTCCTCGGACCTGTGGAGGGTTCCACAGCTAACGAAAATATGCACTCCGTGTGGGGTATTGAACCTGAGGGAACCCTTATCACCATCGGCAAGATCAGTCGCTACCCTTTCAGCCCTTGTCACCATCGGCAAGACCAGCCATCCCTTTTGACCCTTGTCACCATCAGCAAGATCGGCCACTGTCCCTTTCGACTCTTGTCACCATCAGCAAGATCGGTCGCTACCCTTTCAGCCCTTGTCACCATCGGCAAGACCAGCCATCCCTTTCGACCCTTGTCACCATCGGCAAGATCGGTCACTGCCCCTTTCAACCCTTGTCACCATCGGTAAGATCGGTCGCTACCCTTTCGGCCCTTGTCACCATCGACAAGACCGGCCACCCCTTTCGACCCTTGTCACCATCGGCAAGATCGATCACTACCCCTTTAGATCCTTGTCACCATCGGCAAGATCGATCGCTACCCTTTCGGCCCTTGTCACCATCGGTAAGACCAGCCATCCCTTTCGACCCTTGTCACCATCAGCAAGATCGGTCGCTACCCCTCTTGACCTTCGTCACCATCGATGAGACCGATCGACTATCCCTTAACTTGGACCTTCCATCCTCGTTAACAGACGAGCAACCCTTGTTTCAACATGTAGCCCATGTCGATGAATAAATCGCATTCTCAATTTCATCATCATTGGTGAAATTGGTCAACTGCAATTGCCTACCCTACCTATGTCCTCACCCGGGCCAAAGCTCGATTCTGGGAATAGTTAATCCGCAGTGGAGCGAACACCTCACCTCTTCGCTGAAGGCGTGAGTGCTCTCCTGCCCTAATAACTTATGTCCCTGGACTAAGCTAGTCGGCTGGAGGGAGAAAGAAAGAAAAAGAAGAAGAAGAAGTTGTGGTCGGAGCGACAAATAAAGACATTTCATTAATATGGAATGTCAGCATACATCATTGCTTGGGACATCCCCAGAGGTACGTGAGCTCCAAAGATAAAAGGAGCGAAAATTGGATACAAAAGAAGGAGAAATAAAGTAAACTAAGGCAGAGGGCGCTGGAAGATGTCCTCCACTTCCAAGAGGCCCAGAGAAGGGTACTGGGTTAGCTCTTGCAGTCGAGACTTAGTGGTTGCCAGCTGTAACAACTTTTTGTCCCGCGAGGCGAGTTGTCCTTCAGCAAGATCAACTTCTATTTCAAGCTTTCGTCATCAGAGGAGATCGATCCGGACGAAGCTCATCGGTCGGTCCTACTACACTCATGCCTCGCTTGCAGCACCTACGTCTGGGGGGTATTTGTTGGCACCCAAAATATAACAACTGGCGATCAAGCCGCAAAGACGAATGATATGGCCCAATGAAGCATAGAAGCCGATGAAGAGCAACCTACTGAAGACTTCTCAAGCTGCCAGAGCCTCGAGTCACCTAGAATAAGTGCCGGGGACTTCACCTCAGGAAGATCGAGATGCTTTCACAAAACAACCGACAGTGCGACCAAGCCTGCCCAATGATCTGGTATCGACTGCGTCGTACCGCTACCTTACACCCGTCGCCCGACCAAGGATGATGGTCTACCTGGTGGCTCACCACCTAAATGAAAACTCTCCTGAGGAGGAAGAATGCCATCGGCCCTTCATAACGGGAAGCCAAAGGCTCTGTCAGTAGAAGGTCCCGATCACCCGGTGTGGGTTCAGCTTCTCGCGATAGTGGGTCCGTCAGGGGCCGAATGATCGCCAGTTAAGGCAAAATTATTCTGGGTGTCATGCCACCCCGCGAGGAAGTTCTGAGCACGAGTCGGGCCGAGCCAGAAGCATAAATCATAGTGTCGAAGGCCTTGTCAGTGAAAAACCCATGTGCTCGAACCAAACATATACGGAGTCCAGACTAAAGCTGTACGACACACCTAGAGCTTTGTCAACACCCTACCAAGGTTTTCCAGGAGCCACGGCAAAAAGAATCATCAACAGTGACCTCCAGAATCATCCCCGGACTCATCGACTAGCTTTCGGCAAGCGAATGGAGCTAACACGGCGCCCCGTTCACCGGCACGCCCCTAAAACGGTGCGGTGCTCCCCGACGTGCAAAGGCCCTTCCCTAGCGTGGCGTTTCCCAGTGCACCACTTCATGGCACCAGGGAACTGTAGCCTATAAATGGCTTTGTTCGTTCGAAGAAGAGGAGAAGAGAAAGAGAGAAAATAGAGGAAGAAGCAGGAAGAGAATTAGCCGTGTAAGTACATTGAACTTCCAGATAAAGTAGTAAACGATTCTATATTATGATCAGGATTGCTAAAATAGCATAAATAAAATTACATTTTTAATTAACTAAATTAAACTACAATAGCTAGCGGAGTCCAATCCAACTAAAGACAAGAAGAGTCCAATAGAAAGGGAAATGTACCCTGAAGTCGGGGGAAGCCCCACACTGGCAGAGCTGCCACTAAGAACCACGCACCGCACCTCCAGACCACGAGGAAGAAGAGCAGCCACACCTGAAAAGTTTGGGGTGAGCCGCGTGTCACTGGCTTAGTAGGGGTCCCATAGATCCCCACCGAGAAACCAAAGTGTTAACAACAGTAACAACAACAAGAGTAACGACAGGAGTAGGAGTAACAGTAAAAGTAAAGAGGAAAAGCTGTACAGAACAGAAACCCGGCAGCTGATAAAACCTCGGCCCTCTAACTACTCCTAATCGACAAGAACACGGATCCCCAGACACAGTTAGGAATCACCGAACCGATACAAGGAAACTCTGGCTATATTGCTTGAACACGTCATGACACACAGACGCGTAGGCTCATCCTCAAGGACCAAAGCCCTAGACAAGACCACCTGATCTAAAGCACTAACACACATGATCTCATAGTCGTGTACGCTACATTGACCACGGGCGAAGGTAAACACAGACTATCCAAAGTATGATGTGAAGGAGATTACACTGTACGAGAAATCACATAAATCTCGAGAATCACAAGAGTCAGTATCATTGATAGAAGTACCTCCTCACTAGAAGAAAAGCCAGATGCATCCACTGACGTCTTACACGGCACCTCAAGCATCTCCCACTCACCTCAAACACGGTAACTGAGACACTGAACAAGGAACCAAGGAACCAAGAAACAATAGTAATGAGTGACTAGTCAGGGTCACACCCGTCAGCGCTCATCCAACGCCCCTGACCATGTGTGCACACACAAGCCCAATGTCTTGAGCCAGGTCTCAACTTGGTTTTCCTTTCTTGTTGAACTCTAATTGGCTAGACAAAGGGCCCCATGACAACAAGCCTACGAACCATCTCTACTGGGAACTCACCCTGCCACCACTCCCAGGTGGGCCGACACCCGAAGTGTCGTCAGGAAATGACCAGTGGAGGCTCACTAGACATAGAGACTCAAAACAGAAACATCAAAGTACGGACAGGCTAAACACGCACCTATCACTAGTCCCACGAAGCACAAAGTAGCATACAGAACTGCCACCAGACTCAGGACAGACAACTAGACATGCTCACACAATGATCCTTGAGTCACAAGACTCAGGTCAAGATCGTTGCACATTATGATAATACACCGTTAATCAGCCTAGTCCCTAAGCTAAAACCACAGGAAAAACACAAGTCCTCGCTCCATAGGCCGTACATCAGACTCTCGATTCTGCATAACAAGGAAACACAGAACATGAGGGATCACCAAAACCCTCGAACCACATAGGCATGCAAATCGAGGTAAGGTGATACCTCCAAGCGTCCAAAACCAGAGTCTCGATCCTCACAAGGTACTCGAGGCACCCACGAGGTCACGTGTTAACCGCTGGGTCATAATCTGGTTAATTGACCAGAAACCATAATGACTCTCGAAATACACGAAACACTGCTTGGTACAATGGCACATTCGGACACCCTATAACATAGTCACAGTCCTCATAGGACGTCCAAGACATCCACTCACAATGGGCTAACCAAGGGATCAAAGCCAAACCAACCGATGCTGAAACAGCATTCTGGGCAGGTGGCAGTCTTACCCCTAGTCGTTAAACCAAAATGGCGGTCATCTGAAGGGCCGCTACCATCGAATCGACTTAAAAACATAACTATCTCCTTGGGACTGTTTCCAGGAATTTAGCGGTCCCCTTAAGGCCGCTAAACCAATTTGTGGTCGGGAGCTAGACCGCTAGCCTGAAATGACTTAAATAGTGGAAACCCGATAACGGTCGACCTTGGACCATTTACACGAGATTAGCGGTCAACCCAAGGCCGCCAACATCAATTTGCGGTCGGGAGCTAGACTGCTAACCCGAATCAACTTAAAAACCATTTGAACCCATATAACGGTCTACCATGGACCGTCAAACCAAACTTGCGGTCACCCATAGGGCCGCTACCATCAAATGGCAGTCAGTCGCATGACTGCTACCAGCAAACCAACTTAGCCAACATAAAGCACCAAGTAGCGGTCACCCATAGGGCCGCCACTATAGAGTTGCGATCTCTGGTAAGATCGCTAAACCGTTTCAGCGGGAAAATCGTAGGACTACCCAAAACTCGATCTTTTCACACCCTAATCACATATAAATGATAGGGAAACATCCCTAAACTCGATATCAACCTTCCACAAGTCAGAAGGGATCAAACCATCCACGAAACAACTACAAAATAGGTGATTTTCACAAATCAACCCAACACGACTCACGGGGGTAACCGGCCTCCTACCGGCCTCAAATCACAATCAAACATCATGAAACTGGTGGGAATGAAATCCCAACAAGCCAGGGGTTCAAATGATACCATTTACACTGAAAACTGTCGCCTAGAACGGTGAACTCAGCTCACACCCCTAAAGTATGATTCTGCCCTTAAAGTAGGAAAACCTGCTCAAACTCACACTGTTTGGCGTGCTCTTCTGCTCTCTTGTGCTTCTCAGGTGTCTTCTCCTTGGTGTTTTGAACTTGAACACTCGAATTCTTTTTATGCAGGCGAGCGTGAACTTGTGGTCCCCATGAGATTTTGATTTGGGCACGTTTAAAGTACATTCTTGCCCCATGATTTTATCCAAAAAGTGCACTGTGAGAGTCCATGTGTCTAGTGAAGAAGAGAAGTAGATCCACATGGCGAAATATTTAGTTTGGCCTCTTGCCTAGGATCACGTGCCAATCAAGGTCATTTACGAGCCACGTGACTTTACTTACTCCCTCCGATACTACAATCTCAATGTTTGAGTCTTTGCCCAAATTACTTCTGCTGTTTCCATTTGTGATCTTCTTGTTAAGAAAAAAATGAAAATCTTAATCATGCTGACAGATCAGAGAATTTTGATTTAAGCATATCACGCGCACAGAATGAATCATGTAAGTAGATTCACGAAATTCTGCATATGCATCGATGATCAAACAAATGCGTCAATCTCTATAAATAAACCATGCAGCAGGTTAGAACAGTAGCATCGACCTTTAAGTCACACAGGTGGACCCAGTCCCGTCTGAAAGACTAAGTCTGAAATGATGGTGCATTGACCTATCCTGGTGACATGTATCTAAGTGCTTAAGGTATTGACGCAGTAACTTACGACACCGACCTAACTTCACAGATGCATTGGGTGCAACAATCTTGAGAATGTTAACCTCTATCGCACCGACTAGACCTTACAATCGATGCATAATGTGCATTGACCATAGGAATGATATCCTTTATTGCACTGACCTAATGCTGCAATAGCTGGCTCATTAGCATCGACCCTTCTATAATGTGCACCAACCTTATTCTATATTCGCTGACTCACTAGCATCAACTTGCGATGATATGCAGCGACCTGAGGAAACATCCTCTAGCATATAGTGCCTAGCAACATCGACCTGTGTATAAGGTGCACCGACCTTATAGCACATACAATGTACACGATGCATCGACCTGATAGCGCATACTGTGTACACCTGCATCTACCTTCTAGACCAGACTACAGGTTTGCATCGACCTGATTGACCAAGATGCATATGTGCATCGACGTCATAGTCGCATGACTTCTACATCTGCATCAACCTTCTAGACAAGATGTAAATGTGCATCGACCTCATAGTCACATGACTTCTACAACTTCATCAACCTTCTATACAAAATGCATATTGCATCGACCTGTTTGTTCAATGTAGTGGAAGATGCATCGACCTCTTAGACTCAATGACATATATGCATCGACCTATCTGTTCAAAGCACTGGGACATGCATCGACCTGATAGTGCAACACTATGAACATGCATCGACCTGATTCCCTCAATGCATGAATATGCATCAACCTTATAATGCAATCACGTGAATATGCATCAATTTTATTCTAAGTGCATGAAGATGCATCGACCTGCTGGTCTTTTAGCTGAGCCATTGCATCGACCTGTCAACTATAAAAATCAATGATGCATCAACCTAACTGCCATGTAATCCAATGATGCATCGACCTTATAATGCAACACTTATGCATATGCACTGACCTTCTAGACTCATAGTGAATATATGCACCGACCTAATAGAACATAACCGCTACATGTACATCGACCTGACACTATGCGTCATAAAGCCACATGATAAGGTCATAATAGGATCAATGTAATAGCTTTATCAAATGCATGTGTCACCAACATTGAACTTTAACATTAATGCACCAACCCACTGAACAACAGACATATGACTTCATCATCAAACATATGAATCATTTCAACCATGCATACGCAGACTCATCAATGCATCAACGCACTGAACAACAGACATATGACTTCATCATCAAACATGTGAATCATTTCAACCATGCATATGCAGACTCATCATGAGTCAGTCATAGTGTTTTACATCATCAAAATCATAGGGATATACAACAATCTCCCCCTGTTTGATGATGGCAACACTATGAGTCATAAGAGTCACAAAGCTCAAAACTCATCATGATGCAGACTTAGACTCAAATCATGCATGTATGCTGATAGACTCATATCAAATTATTCTCCCCCTTTGATGTCATCAAAAACTTGGAGTAATCTCTAATTTAATACAAGTTGATGCTAACGAGAACACTAGTGAGATGAATGTAGTGCAGACTCAAATCAAATTCTCCCCCTCCAAAAAGGAATGAGGCAATCTGCCCCTATGACAGATACGAAGAATTGGAATTGAATTCAGGACAGGAGTAAGACAAATCAAGTAGATATTGTAGACAAATCTGAAGCAATCTCCCCCTTTGATAGAGAAGAGAGATTGGAAGAGAAACTAAATCAGCAAAAATACAGGGATGATCATGCACAATCGCAGGTCATGTATGATAATCTCATGATGTATTGAACAGCAATGAGTTGAATCTAACATTGAATGCCATATGCAATGAAGTTGAAAGAGATGATATGAGCAAATCAAATTGAAGAATTCCAACAGGAATAGAAACTGAACACATAATCTCTTACTGAAAGTCGAAATGATCAAGAAGTTCATGAAGATTTTCAATGAGATACTAATTTCATAAATCAAGAAATGATGATATTTTAGAGTAATCAATTATAAAGGCGACTTAATAAATAGTTGCCAATGCTGTGGGTAGGCTATCAACTGCCACATCTTCACTGACCATCACCTTCTGAAGAAAATTTCTCAATGCACCCTGGTGAGGAGTAGATCTCTTTATCAGCTCTAGCATAGATATTTTGGCGGGCACCCAGTCCAAGTGATCAGTAGATCATATTAGGTACCCAGTAGTGGCTCAGTCTCTTCTTGATCGACAGCCGACTGTGAAGACTAGGGATTGGGTGCCGGAGCACCAGTGGAGGCATAATTTCTGTGGAACAAACGTCGGCTCCACAGGGCAAGGTTCTATGCCAGCACTACATCAATCGACGATCTAATAGGCCCAATGGGGTGGATGAGTGGCGTGGAAGAGGGCATGGTGGAGATGATGGGAGTGGTAGTGGAGGTAACAGGTTGCAGGGGAAGAATGACGGGAGGAGGGTTGGAGGATGGCGTGGTGATGATGGCGGGTGAGGGAGCTGGTGGAGGCAAAAGGGGAAGTGGAGGTGTGGTGACGGTTGAAAGGGTGGATGGAAGGGAAGTAATGGCAGCGGGGGTGATGCGTAATGGGCGAGATGGAAGTGCATGTGAGGGTATTGTTAGCAGAGTTGGGGCGAGTGGAAGGACGAATGGTCTGGAGGGTAGGGGAAGGGTTTGATGGTTAGGAGTGAGGATGGTGGGAGTAGGGGATGGAGAAGGATTGCGGTAGTTATGGTGGAGGGCCATTATTTGGGGAGTGAAATCATCATCGTCATAAGACCACCCGACGTTGGGAGCCAGGGGTTGGACGAGATTAACCTGAGCCGATGCCGGCGACTGAGACTATAGAGCGGGAGGATGGTTTGGCATGGGGTTTTGATGATCCCCAAATCCTGGACTGGCTGTTGCTACTGTGGTTGCCATTGCAGGTGCAGTGCCTATTGTTACTGCACTTGCTGCCTCGGCGCTTGCCTTCTTTTTTCCTTAATCTCCATGATGGCCTTGTGCATCTCGTCCCAATCTATCCTGTGACCTTCATGTAGGTCATAGACCAAATCTCTAAATTGAAAACATCCTTCAATTGTATGCCCTAGCTGCCTGTGGAACATATAATATTTCGTCTGACCAACGGCCGAATTCTAGACGGGCCGTTCCGGAGGAAGCTGAATCACACTAACTGACATGAGAGAGGAGAAAATATCAGTGAGGGGTTCTGGCAAAGGAGGGTACTGAGCTCTCTTCGGAGCTGGGCGCTTATTGCTCTAGCCATTGGGGGGAGGGACGTTATGGTATTGCGGAGGTTGTTATGGAGCGGAGTAGGTGTTTTGTGGAGCGGGGAAGGTAAGCGGAGGGTTTTATGGAGTGGAGTAGGCGGGTGGAGGGTTTTGTGGAGTGGATTGGTTGTTGCAGGGGTTTTGGGGGAAGTAAATTTGATTGGATGAGTTAGCAGATGGGAATACAATGGCTTGTACTTGCTCGTTAGTCTGGACTCCTATGATGGGCCCTTGAGATTTCTATTGTATTTGGGCTTTTGGGCCTCGAAGAGGGAGTAGATAAGTGAGTCCTTGAACTATGTTTGGATAAAGTGCGCCCAGCTATACAATTGGTGCATATCGGCTATGTCATTCATTGCCAAGATGTTGCGGAAGGTCGGGGTAGCATTAGAAATTAGCAGCTTGACCTTCTCTTCCTTCGGCATGTGGCCGGACACTCGGGCGGCCATCTGTCTCCACCTGTCGGCATAAGTAGCATACTCCTCATCGAGCTTCATTTTCTCAGCCACTAAGTCAGTAAATTAATATTCTGGGCCGACCCTATCTTGAAACCTGTGAATGAATTTATCCTTCACTACCTTAAAACTCTCGGCGTCTTCTAGTGGTAGGGAGTAGAACCATTCAAGAGCAACCCCATCTAACGAGCGACGGAACAAATATGCCATAAGGTGATCATCATATTGAAATTGGGCCGACTCGTATAAGAAGTCCCTGACATGGATGAAGGGATTGATGTTCCCATCATATTTACGGTAAGTAGGGAGCTTAGATTGTGGAGGGAACTGGATGTTCTAGAAGCTAGGGACTGGAACATCTGCCAAAGATTGTGGGCCAACCCACTTCTGAAGGAAATCGAGTTGCTATTGCATGGAGGCCCATTTGTCAAGCAATTCGTACTCTCTAGATGGACAGGGGTAGTGAAAGAAGGAGGAGCTGTAGGATACTTAGATGGGGGATGAGGAGGCCCATAAGACGGATATTGGGCTGAAGGATGACCCAAACTAGGATAGAGCTGGGCTGCCCCTTGCTGAAGGCGCATAAAATTAGATGGGCCAACAAGAGGTTGCGGCGTTGATGAAATGGGCCTACAAGAATCTGCCTGAGTAGAAGGAGGGAGGATATTCTTCCCTTTGTCAAAGGATTACTAGGCCGAACCAGAAGACTGGCCCACTTCCAGGCTAGAAAATCTAATGGTCTTGGGCTAGACCGGAGTGAGATCAATTGGAATGGGCTGAACAGTGGGCCCATCAACCCTGGGTAGAGCAATAGAAGTGTTGGACAAGCCTTGAGCAATCATGGGAGGTGGGGTATTGGACCCCTGCATGGCCTGGCAGACAGCCTAGAGTTGGGCTGGATCCAACTGGGCCATCATTTGGAGGATAGAATTGGCAGAAGGGAGAGAGGTAGTGGATTGGGGGCCCTCTATAACCTTCTCTGCCTGAGGTTAAGGTCTTTCTGGGTAAACACATACCTGAAACTCTGATGGTCAGTGAAAAGCTCGAACTTCTCACCGTACAGATAATGTCTCCAGATCTTTGGGGCGAAAATCACCGTCGCCAGCTCAAGGTTATGAGTAGGGTAGTTCACCTCGTGTGGCTTCAACGGCCGAGATGCATACACCACAACTCTCTCATGCTGCATCAACACAGCACCCAAACCTACCTCGGAAGCATCCGTACACCACAAAACCTCCCGATCCTGAAGGTAACACCAACACCGGAGCGGTAGTGAGCAATCTCTTTAGCTCCATAAAGCTCCGCTCACACTCCTCCGTCCAGACAAACGACACATCCTTCCGTGTGAGTCTGGTCATCGCGGCTGCAATGCGGGCAAAATGCTGGATGAATCTCCTATAATAGCCTGAAAGCCCCAAAAAAGCTCTGAATCTCCGTGACAGTACTCGGCCTTGGCCACTGCACCACTGCCTCGACCTTGGCCGGGTCCACGGACACACCATCACCAGAAATCACGTTGCCCCAGAAAGTGCACCTCTCGAAGTTAAAACTCGCACTTGCTGATCTTGGCATATAACTGGTGATCACGCAGGGTCTACAATACGATCCTCAAATGATGCACATGCTCCTCAGCAGACCGTGAATATACGAGGATGTCATCTACGAACACGATCACAAATTGGTCCAAGTATGGACGGAACACTCTATGCATTAAATCCATGAACGCCGCGGGGGAATTGGTGAGCCCAAACGGCATCACCAAGAACTCATAATGCCCATACCTCGAGCGAAATACAGTCTTCTCAACATCAGACTCTCGAATCTGTAGCTGATAATAACCCGATCTCAAATCAATCTACAAAAATACCCAGGCCGACTGCAGCTGATCAAACAAATCGTCAATCCGAGGCAACAGATATTTGTTCTTAACAGTCGTCTGGTTCAACTGTCGGTAGTCGATGCACAGCCTCAAACTACCATCCTTCTTCTTCACGAACAACATCGGCGCACCCCACAGGGAAAAGCTAGGACGAATGTACCCCTTAGTAAGTAACTCCTGCAACTGCGCCTTCAGCTCTCTCAACTATGCGGGCGCCATGCGATAAGGGGCCTTCGACATAGGTGTCGTACCTGATACCATCTCAATCACAAAATCAATCTCTTGCTGCGGTGGCAACCCTAGTAGCTCCTCAGGAAAAACATCGGGAAACTCGCATACAATCGGAATGTCCTCCACATCAGGACACGACCGATCGGCCAAAACCACAGAAGCGAGAAAACACTGACAGTCCGCATCAAGTAGCCGACGAGTCCTAATAGCCGAAATAAGCAAGCGGGAAGAGGAAGACCGGATACCTTGAAAATAAAAGGTGGGTCTACGAAGCTGTCGAAAATAAACCTTCTTCGAGCCGCAATCCACCAAGGTATGATGGGCCTCGAGCCAATCCATGTCCAAAATCACATCAAAGTCCTGAAGCGGTAACGCGTAAAGTCTGGCCGGCAAGTTTCGCCCTTCCACCCACACAAGCACCTTCTCAAAGTAATACGGGGTGATCATGAAGTCACCGGCAAGCAACTCTATCGCCAAATCGTAGGACACCTCGGCCACCGGGTCCTCAACACTCTGAGCAAAATCCTCGGATATAAACGAATGATATGCACCCGAAGCGAGCAAAACTCGAGCCGCACAACCCAAAATCGAGAGAGTACCTTCCACTAACTGCGACGCCTCAACCTCTGCTCCAGTCATGTGGGTCACTCTACCTCGCGATCTCTGACTCCCTACAATGGCTGACTGAGTCAGCTGAGGAAACTGTCCCTACGGCTGGTACTGTTGCAGCTGAGATGGTGTCTGCTAGGGCTGAAACTGCTGTTGTTGCTGGAACTCGTGTGGCTGACACGGTCTCTGTAGACAGTCACGTGCCATATGCCCTAGCTGGTCACATCTGAAGCAGAACACTGGCACCGAACACTGCCTGCCCGGATGAGAATTGCCGCACTGGGGACACCCGCCCCGAGAACCACTCGCCGAACCCTGGCACTGATAAGCTACAGGCTGGTAAATACTGCTCACCGACTGCTGCCTCGACTCCTTACGACCCTAGCGTCTTTTGCCAAACCCGACGTCCTTGAGCAACTTCTTGAGCTTCGAGCCAAAGGATGATGAATGTACCACTGACGCCACGGACGGAGACACCCCTGAACCACCTGCTGAAAGCTGGACAGTGCTCTGCTGCTCCACGGCCATCGGCTGACTAAGACCCGTCTGCGTCTGACCCGCACTGCCCTGCCCTCGAACCTTCAGCAAATCTCTCTCCAGCGCCGTTGCCACCTTGCAAGCTGCATCCAGATTAGCCAGATCCGATGCAAGAAGGGGATGCCTCAACTCTGGCCTCAGACCTCCGACAAACTGCTCAGTCTTCACTACCTCATCTGCCATAATATGAGACGCATAATGGCCCAGCTCAATAAACCTGGATCGGTACTGCATCACCGACATGTCACCCTGGGTCAACTCCAGAAACTCGCTCAGCCTCTGCGACCTGAGGAAGGATGGACAAAAAGCACGCTCGAAGGCCATGACGAACACTTGCCATGTGATCTGTCGAAGGGGACGAGACTGGAACGCTGCTCCTATCATGAAAAATGGCCATCATGGCCCTTTGGTAGGTCGCGCCGGCGTTCTTGAGTCCGAACGACATGACCACATAACAATAAGTACCCCAAGGTGTAGTGAAAGAAGTCTTCTCTTGATCTTCTTCAGCCAGGAGAATCTGATTGTATCCAGAGAAGCTGTCCATAAAAGAGAGGGTCTCGATACTGTTTTATCAATGAGAACATCTATGTGAGGGAGGTGGAAGTCATCCTTAGGACACGCGCAGTTAAGATCCCAAAAGTCTATGCAAATCTTGACTCTTCCATCATCTTTCATTATTGGGACGATGTTAGACACCTAATTGGGATAGAGGATAACTCTAATCAATCTAGCCTTATGAAGCTTATCGACCTCTTCTTTCATTTTTAATACCATATGTGGGTGGAAATGTCTTAACCACTGCTTGACCAGGACAGACCCTGGCTTAAGTGTTAAACGATGTTCAACTAGCCCAGGATCCAGTCCCGACGTATCCTTGTAACTCCGCGCAAACGTGCCCTTATACTCTTTGAGAACCTGAATAAGTGCCTCTTCTTCTAACAGAGGCAAATTCTTGCTTATGAGGACAATCCGAGGGTTTTTTGCGGTTCCCAAATTGATCTCTTTGGTGGACTCTTCTACTGAGACTGATGGCTTGTTGAATATCCTCATGCCACTAGCAAAAGCATCAGCCTCATCATCATATTCTTCATACTCTTCATCCCCCTTTTTGACAAGGTCTTCATCATTCATTATTTCATAAATGCTAAACCCTTCGTCGAAAGCACATGCATCCTCACATTCTAACTCTGGCAGAACAATCGGATCCTCCAGAAACTGGGGAATGGCTAAGCAAGCTTGACACCTCCTGACTAATTCTAACAAAAACCTATGGGGAATCTACTCACCCATGGCATTCTTAGTGGAAACTACCTCAAGACTCTTAGAGGAAGAGGAACTAGAAGGGTTAGAGGAGCTAGAAGGGATGGAGGAACTACCCTTGGATCCTAAAGAGGAGGAAGAGGAATCAGATACAGGAGCAGATACAAAAGGAGACCACTCGTTAGAGGAGAAAAGGATGTTCGCTAACGGACCCTGAATGAGCGGCCCTTGGGTCGGGGCACACTCATGAAGAAGATAGGAGGTCTCCTCAATAGAGATGAAAGAGGTGGACTGGTGAAAATTGGCATTTTTTTCATCTTTTTCAATAATGAAGCAACAGGGAGAAAAGGTAGGAGATGTGGTTGAAATCGAATGATTGGAAGAAGACTGAATAAGAGAGTGCCCACGCAGGGGTGTGATGGAAAGCTGAGAAAATTGCTCGAGGAGCAAAGGAGGAATTGATGGGTTCCGAAGTAGATCTGGAGAGAAAGAAATTAAGACCACAGGTGGTCTGGAGATATTGGAGGTAATCAATTCATCAATCCAATGGATAACAAGTGATGGATGAACAACATCAAGAGAAAAGAGGCCAGCCCATAGCCTATCTATAGTGAAGCCATCTTCAAACGGTGCATCTGGCTCCCCTGTATCGGTGTAATTGCTGAGCAGCTGCCTTTTGTCAGTGATTACTGCTGGCTTTTCTATCAAATCGTGAATCAGCGGTGGCCATTCCGGATCCGTGGGCATAAATAGTCAGCTCAATGCAACAGTATTATGATTCATGTCAAACCACCGATACCAGTCACATTCTGGATTATCCATTTTTCTTCTTTTAAGGGGCCTCAAAGATTCCAGGGTCTTGTAAGTGACCAGGGGTGCTAAATGATGAGCGAATTGGCGTGAATGCACATCTTGGTGATCTAGTACTGAAGTAATCACTGTAGTTTGCTCGTCCCCTTGTTGATTGGGCCCCTTCACGAAATGAGCGTACAAAGACCAAGTAAGTGGTCGTCTATCCGTCTTAAGAGTAGAAGTCATAGCTGCCCACGGCTCTTCACTATTTTCGTCATATTTTTCTTTGTTCGGCCCCTTATATCCCAGGCCGCCTCGAGAAATTATCTTGCAATTCTTAATGGGTTTCACTCTACCTTAGAGGTTGATGCCCAAACCCTTGCCAGATCTGTACCCCATTCTCATCATTATGTTCCAGTCTGGGGTATCCATCATACTTTTCTTCTTTTTCCTCTTTGAAGGTAGGGATGCTGAAACTGACTGCGGCCTTAACAAGTCTTGCTGCGGATCAGCAAGATCCAAAACTGATAACAAGGGTCTATTAGCCGGCCATATGGAAGGCACCGAGGTTGCAGAGTGTATATCAACCGATAATAGAATGGGCATACTAGTGACTTTGATGATACGCCCTTTATGTGAAAACTTTAAACACTGATGATTTGTAGAGGGCACAACATCAAGCTCTTGAATGTATGGATGGCCCAAAATGTCATTAAAAGTGGGGTCCATGTCTAGAATATTAAAATCTGTTGTAATGAACACGGGACCTAGCCCAACTTTTAAAGTAATCATGCCCAAAGGTGACTTTTTTGTATTATCATAGGTGGTGACTATAATAGTAGACGGTCAGATCTCACCATCTGGGATGCCGCACATCTTTAGAGTGTTGGGAGGCAGCACATTAATGGATGCTTCGGCGTCTACCAAACACTGTTTAACGACCACTTTATTGATAGTGACGGTGATACATAAGGCGTACTTCCTGGCTCTGACCGAGTCAGATCGAGCGCACAATAGATTTTTCACATATGTGACTGGCACGCCCTACGCTAAAATAGAACCCCCTAATAAAGAAATCAAATAAACCAACAAAAATCAAACTAAAATTAATCCATCCCCACAGTCTGGCATGCTCGGTGGGATGGAGTCTCCCTTCATCTCTTTGCCAAGATAAATGGCCCCCGAGGCCCTCCCAAAGAATGCTAATCGTTTGCCTATTTTTATGATCAGAGGAAGCAACGATGGTTGTTGGATTCGCTGCCTTGGCATTCATCCCTGCAATCATGGCGGATCATGCTGCTTATGGGTACCTAGCAGTACCAACTGTTTTCAGCACCTTTCCACCAGTGGTCGGCTTCCCCAATTTCTTGGGGGTGGCCTTTACTAATGTGCTAGAGGTGGAAACTCCAGAGCCACCTGAGGAAAGCATCAACAAGAAACCCAGGTTTCCTAACACCTGAAGCTGTAGAGGCCTGCCGAGAGGCTAGATCCAATTGACAAGCTGCATGGTTCACCATGTGGCTCAGGGGGCTCGCCCCATCCACTACAACAAGCCCGGGAGCCGCCTCTAAGGAAGCTTCTGAAGGAAAATTGCTACCCCTGTCACCGGATGACTTTTGACGTCCGGGAAATCGATTCTTATTGGGGGCATCCACGTCTTTCTAAACGAGCGTGATGCCGAGGTTATCCCGGACCGTGTGGTCCCCACTGTGCCAGTCCATAACTCCTTCTAGGCCCTGACTAGGAGGAGAGCTAAAAAGGAAGAAGCTGGCCATCAAGGCCGAAGAGAGCTTGCCCCAAGGCCGAAGATATTTAAGCAAGTGTGGGTCCCTAAGAAGACCCAACCTGTCTGTCAAAGTGAACCTGTTTGTCACTACCCTGAGCTTACGGAGGCGAGGAAGACGAATGAGAGGGGCTTGGCCCCAAAAAGAGAAGAAACGGTTGTGCAACCTCCATGCCACACTGCCTTCAGAGCCTGTGCCCGACAAGCCAACATCCCTACAATAGGGAGAAGATTTGAGCAACCTGTTGGGATAGCCCGGCTAGCCTACATCCCTCCGGTGGGAGGTCGACAACTACCCTCAGTCCTCCACTAAGGACGGGGTCAAGAAGAAATGACCAATATGGTCAGAAGTTACTTCACGGGCCTGGGAAACCCCTCATTAGGCCAGCAACAACTACTCCAGGCGACTGTGGCTGAAGAAGAAGACTGCTTGCCGATGGCAGTTGAAGAAGAAGAGGAAAGAGGAATGACGTCATCTGTTGATGATAATGGATATGAAGATGGCCTAAAATTTGAGGCCGATGAAGCCCCTCCACAGCTGGAAGAGAAAAGGAGAATATCTGTGTTTGAGAGATTGACCTTTCCCGGTCGAACAAGAGGAAGGTCTACAGACAAAGGAAAGGGATGCATGTTTTTGCTTGCAACATGGCCGGCACCTGAGGAACTCCAAGAACTGGCCCGATTAGCCGAAAGGCCAGGGCTAAATACCAAAAGAAGCAAAGCTGTAAAAGAAATGCTAAGGGCGACAAAGGGAAAACAACTAGTTTGCGAAGAGGTCACTACGCTGACTGATAATGTAGTGATGACTAAAGAAGATGAGGTACTGCTAGCCACTTCACCTGAAGGCACTTCAGTAGAAACAGTTGAAGGCATCCCCAGCACGAAAACCATGGATCTATCAGTGTTGATGCTGCTACAGTAATATCAACAGGAGATAGAACTCCTAAAGAAACAACTGCACTAGAAGGCAGAACAGACCTCAGCCTCCAAACAACCCGAGATGCAAGCCGAATCATCATGAGGAGGTGCCAACTCTGGTGATTTTCCACCGTTGTACACTTTGTCTCAGCCAGTTGAACATAGCTAGGCTGCTACCCAGCAACGTGCACCTCAGCCGCTGGTGCTGCCAGTGCTGCCTCAGGTGCACCAGGCACCTCCGTTGCTGCGTCCTCCACCACAGGCGACCACCCTGGTCACCCCATACCTGCAACCAGCACATTTCTACCCTGAGCCAGTTGGCCCGACCACTATAAATAAGTTCATGGGGGAAAGGATGATTGAGATGAAGCTTGCTGAGCGGGGTGAAGGTGATTATGTTACATTTGATACTTACCGGGTGTCATGCCCACCGCATCATGCAGCCAAGTGGTTTCCACCTGGAATTAGTAAGTCGCCGAAGTTTGACAAATTCAACAGGTAGGGTTCCCCAAAAGAACATATTGCATACTACATGACCGTCATGGGAGACTTAGCTACAGACGAGTCATATTTGCTAAAATTCTGTGGGTCCTCGTTAATTGGGCTCGCAATTGAATGGTACTCCAGCCTATCAACTGGGTCAATCAGCGACTGGCTAGATATGCATAAGAAGTTCAGAGAGAGGTTTCACATCACCGAGAGGGAGGTTACGGTGGCTGAACTGTACTCGACAAGACAGAGGCTAGATGAAATGGCTCTCGATTATTTGAGAGGTAGAGGAACCTTAGAATGAGGTGCAAGCGGCCCCCACATTAGGAGGATGTTGTACAAATCTATAAATAGAATCTCAGGAGGGAGGTACTGGAAAAGATGATTAGTATGAAAATACGGTCATTTGATCGTCTGAATAATGTGGTGGCTGAAATTGAAGCTTTCCTGGCAAAGCATGTCCCTGGTTGCTAGCGGTCCCCTCTGGACCGTCTTTGGAACAAAGCGGTCTAGCGCACGACCGTCTTATCTCTCTGGCGGTCATTAGATGACCGTTACCTCAGTACAGGTACGTATCCTGAGGATTATTGTTATTTTACATTTTTTTGTTGTTTCATATTGTTCCTGGGTGCTATCTGGTCTCCTCCCTGTTTGCTGTTTATAATTATATCATTGATTGCATATTGATTGTTAGTTTCTAGGCTAGAAATTGCATGCACTCTGGTGCACATAGGGCATTCATCTTTCATACCATAGTTGCATTCCTACCTTGGTGTGTGATCCTCTCGCCTCCATATTCCTTGAGGTCGACTAGGTGATCACATCCGGGACCTCTATAAGTTCTCGTGAGCCATGGATTCCTACACGGACTCTAGGCCGATTGTGCCTTTACCACCCCGTTTCTAGGTTGCATACGTGAGAGAGAGTTCACACCTAGAGTTAACCAAGTCCCCACTATCCATTCCCATTAGGAACCTACTTTGGAGAGAACATCTTATTTAAATCATTAAGGCTCTAAAGGGGAAACAAATAAAAATTTTCGCGTATCTTTATAACGTGGCAGATCTTGGTTGCCTCTCATCCCCTCTTCTTGTTTGCATATCTCCCTTGTTTGGTCACCTTGTTTGATTTGCTTATTTGTTTTTGGTGTTTTCTCCATTGATAGGTGCCACATTATATGTGGAGTTGCTTCAAGTCCATAGGTTCGTCTCCTAGGACCAATTCCTCCATCATCTCCTACTTCAACCCTCTATTTGATTCCACCATGGCGTCCTATGATTTCCCCCATTCCCATGAGGACTCTCTTCATCAAGGACTCTGAGAGGACTCGTCCAGGTCTCTTCAGCCTGGAGAAGGGTCCGCCCCTCCTCCATCCTCTGCTACTATGGAGGGCGGTCAGCCCTCTCTTTCTAATCCTCCCACCCATAATTCCACCAGTCACATTCTCCAGATGATGGCCCAGTTGGATCCAGCCCAGCTTCAGGCCCTTTATCAGACCTTGCAGGGGTCAGGCGCCCCGTCTCCCACTATTTCACAGGGTCTATCTGCTACTTCCATCTCTTAATCTAGGGTTGATGGACCAGGGGCTCCACCTACTCCTATTGATCTCACTCCGGTCCAACCCAAAATCCTTTGCTTCTCCAATCTGGAGGTAGACCAATCGTCTGGTTTGGCCCCTCAAGCTCTTGATAGAGGGAAGACTGCTCTTCCCCCATCTCCCCAGATTGATGCTTACAAGTCCATTCTCTCAGCGTCGTAGGTCCTCGTGGGCCCGACTGACTTCGCTCGCCCCCAGCATGGGGCGGCCCATCCTGCTTATCCCAATGCGGGTCATCCTTCGGCCCCCCACCCTCTTATGGGCCTCCCCTTTCTTCCATCTATCCTTCGGCTCCTCGCATTGAGCCCGTTCCTTTTACTCCGCCTACTCCATCCCGAGAGTAGGAGCTTCTCAAAAAGTGGGCCGTCATGCAGCAACAACTCTACTTCTTCCAAAAGTGGGTCAGTCCACAATCCTTGGCTGATGTTCTCGTTCCTAGCTTTCATATCATCCAATTCCCTCCTCAATCCGAGCTCCCCACATACCGCAAGTATGATGGGAATAGCAACCCATATGTTAATGTGAGGGATTTCATGTACGAGTTGGTGCAATTTCAGTATGATGACCGCCTCATGGCATATCTATTCCGTCGCTCATTAGATGGGGTAGCGTTGGAATGGTTCTATGCTTTGCCACTAGAGGATGCTGAGAGCTTCAAAGTTGTTAAGGAGAAGTTCATCCATAGATTCCAAGATCAGGTCGACCCGGAGTATTCTTTCACTGATCTTGTCGCTGAGAAAATGATAGCTGATGAGGATTTTGCTACATATGCTGACAGATGGAGGCAGATGGCTGCCCATGTGCCCGGTCATATTCCGGAGGAAGAGAAGGTTAAGTTGCTCATTTCAAATGCCACTCCCACCTTCCGCAACATTTTAGCCATGAACAACATTGCCAACATGCACCAACTGTATAGCCGAGCTGGGTTCCTTCAAACCCAGTTCAAGGACTCCCCCATTCACTCCCTTTTTGAGACCTAAAAGCCCAAATATAATAGAAAATCTCAGGGGCCAGTTACCGAAGGAGTCCAAACCAATAAACAAGTGCATGCTGTCAGTTTTCCATTCCCTAACCAATCCGCTCCACCCCGCTTCCAACAACCTCTCCGTAACCCTCAGTTCCCCACTCCACAAAACACCCAACCTTATTTCCTTGCTCCCTAGCAGCCGCAACAACCCCCACAATATCATAATGTTCCACCTCGCAATGGCTATGCACCCAAATGCTCGGCTCCAAAGAGGGCTCAATAACCTCCTTTACTGGAGTCCCTCCTGGACATTTTCTCAGCTCTTATGTCCATCGGTGCTTTTCAACTTCCTCCGGAACGACTGTGGGGGATGGATTTTATTATTTTATTCAGGGTGTACCAGTCACTGAGTGACGAGTTTATTATGTGCTCAATCTGACCCGCATCAGGCGAGAGTGAGATCTATGTCGGGACTAGAAGTCCGCCATACCGTAAAGGCTATGATGTTAATTACATCCTCCAATAGGGAGGAAAATCTTTGATTAACTGTCAAAATAAAGTTAAGGGATTTTTATCTGGGAGAGAAAACCTACATGCACTATCATCTAGCATGCTATTTAGTGGTGATTTTACTTGGGAGATTGCCTACCTTACGGTGCTTTTTCTACGAAGAAGAATAGTAGGAAGACGATGATAATAAACGACGATAGTGGAAGGAGCCTCGCTCCTTTCAAACTCAACAACAGCAGCAAGTAGCAGCCGTAGGGGAAAAGAGACGATAGCAGAAGCAGTAGCACATTCGGCCGCAGCAGTAAAGAAGAAGAATAACTTCAGCCGCAGCACAACCCACTACAACTGTTGCAGCAGCAAGACTAGTAACGATGGCTCTGCCATCGCCCCGAGGGTCTTATATTTATTGGGTTCAAGGGAACCTTTGGGATTTGCATCCAATTATGAATAATTCCCCACATAACAATCCTATTAGTTGTAGACCTTCTCATACATAATCTGGATCGATCTCACCCTTCCACATTACCAGTCGCCTCCTACATTTTGAATGAAAAATCCTAAATCATATTCCCATGCAGTTCGAACGTGAGGGTTGTAACTCAAAGACCCTACTGTAATGGTATTTATATATGTCCCCTTTTAGAAGCCCATTAATGTATTAGGTGCAGCCCTTCTTTTAAGCCCATTAGTTCCCTACTCTTAAGGAAGCCCATTTGCTTATTATCTGGGTTGGGTTTTACCCCTTTTTGGAGAATTTATTCAAAATGGATTTTTTTTTAAAAGCCACCAATTACTATTAATGCCCATCATCTATGTTAGCTGTTTATCGAAACTTTATTTTCCATTATTGTTATATGATTAAGATCATATAGTCATTATTATTTATTCTATATTTAAATTTCTGGGGTGCTACACTTATTGAGTTCGAACCACTCGTAGACTTGCCAGATTATGATGGAGACCTGAGGGCTTTGGAGCCTGGGACAATAGCTGAAAAAGATTGCCCAGGACCAGGGGTATCTGATGGGGTATCATTACCCTTGGCCAAGGGATTATTGACAGATACTACCTGCCCCATGGAGTATGACGGGGTACATGCCTTTGGTATGCATGTATATTTTGTACATTCTCTCTTGTGCATGCTCATCATATTCAAAGAATTTTGATATTATACTATGCCTTTGATTTTGACAGTTGTTGATCAAACGGAGGCAAGGCCTCTCTCACCGTCTGGCAGGGTTGACATGGCAGAAGGGTCACTCCGGCCACCTTTAGAGGAGCAGGACAATGTTGACCATATGGCTGCCCCTATTGAGTCTTCAGCTCTATGTAGTCTTTTAACAGAAGCCCATATCATTTGTTGGATGAGTCTTACTTTCTTGTGATATTAACCATCACTCTACACATTATTTTTGTAGCCATCACCTCTCCTGCGGAGTTGGTGACAAAGGCCGACGTTGACGTGGTTGAAGAGAATGCCATTGGAGATTGGTATGCCTTTATCGCTTTGAAAGCCTTCATCTCTGTTGTTGGTGCAAATGAGATATTATGATCTTTATGTCTCATTTCACTTGCAGAGAGCCTGGCTACAGCTGTACCACCCGTAGACCTAGAGTCAACCCCTATTGACATTTCTCCTCCAATCTTGGAGGAGGAGCCTTCTTCAACAGCTGACTCGGCGTGCAAAGTTGTCTCCAGTAAGGCCATTAAGACTTGTACTTAAGTTCTGCACATGCTAATCTTGTTGTGCTAGCATATTCACAATCTCATCTTTCTTTCTTTGATTTCAGGCTCGACAGAGGTGGCCCCAAAGGTACCTCAGGATTTTCCTGCTCTGGGGTTAGAGTGGCCTGACAGACCTCAGCTTGGCATAGCCTTAGTGGATGCTGATGTGGGCACTCCACTCATTCAGAATCTTCGGTCATTGCTACAGATCAATCCCCTCCCGACTATTGAGGCTATGAAGGGTCACTTAGAGTGTTGCACCAGAGGCTACCATGCATTTGGTCTCCCTCGGGACGCCTGGATGGGTGAGGTTGCGACCCTGTGGGAGGAGTTCGCCCACCTTCATGCTATTTAGGAGCAAAGATAGAGGACTCAGATGCAGATCTGATAGGAGGAGGAGCAGCTCTGCAGACTTCGAGCATCCTAGGCTGAGGTAGGTGTCTAGGTCGAGGCCACTCACGAGTGTAGCTGGAGAGAGTCCCTCCGAGTAGAGGAGCTGCAAAAGGAGTTACAGGAGGCTCAGGTGGAGTGCAGCAGTGCACAGGCCGAGGTAGAGGCTCTCTGCTGTAGACTTGAGGGGTTCCAGAAGGAGACTCTTCAGAGTGAGACTTGTCTTACTGACCTGAGGCGGAGCAAGTTTGGTGCTTGATGAGCTTTGGCACCTTCTTGTACACAGGACTTTTGTACTTTGCCCATTCTTATCTCAGTTACCCCTAGGGCCTGTCTCGGGCTCCTTTCTTTTGATGGCATTGATGAATAAAGGACAGAGCTTAGTAGCTTTTGCTTCCATCCTCTTACATGTATGCTCTCTTTTTTCCCTTTTTTGTCACTTTACCAGTCCTATCACTCTTTCGGGTTTTCGCCAGGACTGTCCCCCTTTAACTTTTTCTAGTGCGTCCTCGCGGGTTTTCACATTGAGAGGTACCTATTTTTGCCTAAGGCGCCCTTGTGGGTTTTCACCTTAGTTGAGTTAAAGTCTTTTTGCAGCATTACGGCCACTATGTGACCGTTTATGCTTGGGCGGCCCATTCGGGACCGCCTATGACCCTTGGGTGGTCCAACTCGGACCGCACAAGACCCTGACCTCTAGGAAGGTTCAACTAGAGCGGCCCAAACCCATCCATTCATTCCAGATGAACGGCTTAAATGCCGACCGCCCATGGGACTCTCCGTCTCTTCGTGCGACCTACCCTCAACTGCCCAAACCTTGAGCGGCATGTCTCTAGCCGCCTATCCCTTAGAACCCCGGGTGGACGAGTGGACACTCCCCAGCCGTCCATCCTTGAGCGGCCTTTCCTTCGCCGTTTGTGCCCTGTGTGCTGGCTTTAGTGTAGATGGTGAGCGACCGAGACCCAACCGCGTATGCCTGGATGAGCGGCAGACCCCAGACTGCCCATCCGATGAGCGGCCAGAGCATAATCGCCCATCCCTGCAGAACTTTAATTTCAGCATATTTATTCTATTTATGCTTCAAATGCTGCATTATCGCCATGTTTAAAATATTTTAATAAATTATGGCATTATTTTAGATCCCAATGGAATTACTTTCTCTTTCCTTGTGATGGAATCACTAGTCGTAGCCCAGCGACCTTTAATGTCAGTGCACCTGGGAGAGGTGGAGGGGCATTCCCGTTGAACGATTTTTAAGCTAGTTGCCGTGGGCCCCTGCGGTTACCGTAGCATCCTGTGGGGGGGGGAACTAGCTAGAGACCTGTCTCTAGGTAGGAGTCAGTGTGTGCACATGTGGTTAGAGACCTAGACTGACATTGACGAGTGTTGCTCTGACTAGTACTTGATTTGGTCCTATTACGCCTCTCGTGTGTTGTGTCGGTTTGCCATACGAGTTGTTTGAGATGCAGTATAAGCTGTCAGTGGATGCATCTGGTCTCTACTTCTTGGTGGCCTTTCTTTCTCTCACTCTCACTTGGTTGGCTGAGGTTTATTCTATTAGTAGGTTTAACTCCCGCCGACTATATTTATATTAAATTATCATATAGTTAGCTGTTCTAAACTGCTTAGATAGGTTTTACAGCTTTACTGTAATTGTGTTAATTATGCCAATGCATGTTTAGTGCTTTAATTGCTTTACTGCATGTTTGCTTGTTTAGTTGTGAGTTAGGGATCCGCATGACCCCTACTGAGTCTGGCTGTGACTCACCCTTTCTTCCTTCAGGTGAGCTGCCCCAACCATCTGCCAATGATTCTCGTGTTTTCGGTGACCGTCCTTAGTTCTGCCAGCAGTAGTCGGTTCATCCTTTTTGTGTACTTTTGACTGGGGTATGTCCCGTGTAGTTGTACAGTGGACCTTTTTATAGTTGTTGGACTTGTTCATTTGTAGATCTGGACTATTATATACTGTTTACCACTCTGATATGTTTAATTTGCTTCCACACAAAAATTTAATCTGTCATTCTATTTAATATTGTGCGCTTGTAATTGTAATTCGTTATGCATCTCCTCGACAAACTCCTCCAACCCTTACAGGGCCTCATCAGCCTCTTGGGTGGCTTCCCCAGTTCTTGGTATCGGTATATCGATGTTATCGGTATATCGGTATCCGGATCTCTGGGTCGTTACAGTTGTGTGCTAAGTGCTCGATATTGAGTTTGTGAGAATCGTTGATTTTTGTGTCTGAATTGGCTTGCTGCTATTAAGAGTCTGCTAGCTGTTTGTTTTATTGTGAGCAGTGCACACTGTGATATGATTTCCTGTCCAGACTGAATTGAGCATGCGATGTCTTCGTTTGTTATTATGCATTAATTTGATCATCAGGAGACTACTTAGTCTATAGCGTTAGCTTCCGTTGCATTTGCATTGAGTGTGAATTTTAGTTGAGTGAATTTTTTTTAATAGAGGGATCTCTTCACCCCCCTCTAGATCTTGACTTTGCACCTAATAGTAACTGTGTTGCCACTGCTGCTTCTCTTCTTTCTTGTCCTCCTCTTCCTTCTTCTCCTCTTTAACTGGTCCAACTGATACTATATCGACCTTCCCCAACTTCTTCAGCTTCCTGGCGATGGCCACGGTGTACGTTCATGTCCCCTACGACCGTGGCCACCTGCTACTTCAACTCCGCAGCTATGGAATCAACACCTCTTCACAAGAGACAATCTTTAGCATGTTTGAACTAGGGTTTGACGGATTGGGCCGGGTTGGCCTGACCCTCACGACCCACCCTGTCCCAGGCGCCTAGCGGGTCGGGCGGGACGTGGGACGTGGCCGGGTCAGACTGGCCCGCACCGACCCGTCGGTCCCGTCACGTACCAGACCGGTCCGTGGACGGGACAGGTTGGTACGTGCGGGTCGACCGGCTCGTGCCGGTCCGGCCATTTAACGGCCCGGTGGGAGCTTCGTTCCAGCCATTGCAGAGCGTCCAGGAATGGCGGTGCTCCTCCCGAAACTACGGTGGACGGCGACGAGCAGCGAGCAGCAGTGGACGGTGATCGGAGGTAGGTTTTAGTTTTTGAATTTTTTTTTAATAATGAGGAGGGTGGCCAGTGGGGGGGCGTGGGAGGGCGGAGGAGGTGGGGGGCGCATCGACGCCCACCCGCCCGGCCAGATCCGACCGGTGGGAGGCCGGAGGGGGCAGGAGGTGGCCGTGGTGGCCCAGATCTGACGGTGGGTGGCGCTGGGCGGCCTTGCCGGCCCCGAACGGGCGAGTCCCTTCCCGTCCCTTTCGTCTTCTTCTCTGTCACTATCACCAGACGCCACCGCCGCCGTCGTTGTGGTGAGGAGACAGCCGTGGGGCCTCCCCTCTCTTCTCTCTTCTTCCCTTCTCCTTCCTCGTCTTCCTTCTCTGCGTTCTTCTCCTTCTCTCCTTGTTCTTCTTCCCTTCGTACTCAGGGGACGGCGGAGCCCTAGGCTCCCCATCTTCTTCTTCTCCTCCCCCTTCTCCTCTTCTCCTTTTTCTCTTCTTCCCTTCTTATTCTCCTCCGTCACTACTGGCCGCGCCGATGGAAAGGGCGCCGGTTGTGCCGGGCATGGTGGCGTGAAGCGTGCCAGCAAAGGGGTTGGCACAAGTGTGTCGGAGTAGGTCTTCACAGCGTGTCGGGGAAGGCGGGCACAAGTGTGCCGGATAGCGAGGCACCCAGTGCACCGGGTGAGGCGTCACAGGGAGCATGCCGAGGAAGATACCCATGGGTTTACCGGGGAAGGCCACCGCTAGTGTGCCAGGTTAGGGCACATTAAGTGTGCCGGGTAGTGGCTGCTGGCGGAGCGTGCCGAGTGAGCTCGCTCGGGGTGTACCGGGTAGCTGGATGCTGGACTGTGCCGGGGAAGCATCCAGTGGGTGTGTCGGCGTAGGGAGATTATTTCAAACCGAAGGAACACCCAGTGCTGCCCTTGGGGCACACTGTGATTTTGTTGGGGCCGTCACTCCTTTTGGATGCGCACCCATGTTTTCCCCTTACGCCTCCGGCCTAGGGGAAACTCTGCCAAAATTTCGTCAGAAATCATCGGTGTCTCATTCATTTTACCTGTAGTAGAGCCCCCCCTTTATAGTTTTTTACTTCTTTTTGCCTGTGGCCTATTCTGATCTTTTGTTTGTTACATTTTGCAGATAAATGGCCACCCCAAGTGGTTCCTCTGCTCCCGCTGCTATTGGTGCTGGACGTGTCCCTCCGCCTCTGGTTCAAGCCGTCACCTGGCTCAAGGTGGAGGACTTGGACCGAGAGCATGTAGAAATAGCGGCACTAGCCGAATCCTCGGGCTCCGAGACTGAGACGATGGACACCCAGAGACTTGCAGGGGTCGGGAAAGGCTTCACCTTTGATCGTGTCACAGGGGACTACAGAGGAGACTTCCCGAAGGATAGGCACCTCATCTGCTTCTTGAAGCACCTTCACTCCCGATAGAAGCGAGATCTGCGGGTCGTGAGGGAGGTTGAGCATGCAATTCTACAGTCCCGGGATAGCTTGCTATACAGCGTCCCTAGGAGCCATATACTTGGTGGGAGAAGCCTGCGAATGGAAGCCTGTACTGGGGCTCGAGGCCGTGTTGCCAGTGGAAGACAAGCTGGTGCAGACTCCTGGCTTCGTTCCGGCCAAGTGGGGACATGGCCGCCGGGCGAGTTCAAGGTGAGCAGCACTGCGGTCTGTTCTTGGCTCTGCTGAAGTGGGGCTACAAGGGGGAGCCATTCATTCTAGACTGCTTGGCAATTAGATTCAAGCACGAGCTGGCGCTGGGCTAGTTCGAGGAATTGAAGCTTCAAAATGCACACAGCTTCAGGAAAGGGGCCGTAGATTTCATTGGGTATGTGCTAGTCAACTACGTCTTGATCCTCGTCTGGGCTGGCGTCTATCACAGTGTCTACGCCTCCCGCTATGGCTATCCTATCTCCAAGGGTCTCTGCTGTGGCATGATAGAGGTATTCAGCGCGGAGACTAACACATTCTACACAGCAGAGGGTGAGACTTCATTGGACTTATGGAGTCTCAGCCAGCTCAGTGGCTTGCCCCTCGATGGGGAGCCTTACGAAGAAGTTTGCCTCCCTGACATGATTAAAGATGAAACCAATGGGGACGGGTATTCTCTGGGCTATTCATATCGGTATCTCATGAAGGCGTACGGGTATAAGCAACCTCACCGTGGAGATCAGAAGAGGGTCCGGATGACCTTGTGGCTACAGTATTTTTACGACGAGCTGAAGCAGTATGATGATTTTCCATGCGTTGGGACCACCGTTGCTCGTAAGAAGCGTGCCAATCCCAAGATGGATGTGAAGATCCTGTCCAAGGGGGGCCGGAGCGGGCCCAACCCAATGGCAGTTGATCCACTGACTCACTACGTAGCCTATTTGACATACTGGCTGTGCTCGTTTGCCATGCCATATGGGGATAAAACAGGCATTCAACCGGACGCCATCTACCCGGCATGTCAGATGGCATGGGGGATCAAACTGTCTTTGTGCCCGGCAGCCCTCTGTCTAATTTATAAGACGCTTGGAGATGTGAGCGTTCATCAATTCCCGCGACAGGCCTGATATGTGTTCCCGCTTCATTTCTTCAATGCGTGGGTCTGCTCACTATTCTCGGAGTTCGTCCTATGCACTCTTCAGGGCTGGGGGTTGGTGCCGTGGATGCTGGAATTTGCAAGCACGGAGCTGAGTGTGATGTCCCTACAGTTATACAACATCCGGGGTCGGTTGACAACGGTTCCTCAGAACACGATGGGCACTATCCACTTCTGGACATTGGCTGCCCATTCGAGTCCCCTGGTGAACAGCAAGCAAGAATGCAAGGATGACCAAGTGGAGAAGTATGTACACCCCCTCAGCCAGGAGAACATCGTCCGCCCATTGCTGGAACCGGAGCAACTCAATACAATAAGGTCACCTTGCCTGAGCCAAAAAGTCCAGAAGACCTGAAGAGAAGGGACATCCCAAGGTTCTGCCCTTATTACCAGATGCTGGGGCACCTAATTGAAGACTGCTATATTTTCAAGGATATCATTGAAGGCATGGTCAGAAAAGAAGAGATAGATTTGGGGGAGTACAAGGTCGACCCGCGACAACCTCACGAAGCACCTATGAGAAGAGCCGAGGTAAACATGGTCTCCCTATATCAGGCATTGCCCGAAGAGATCGCGGAAGCCAGCACTCAGCATACTTATGAGGTCTGCATCCTCATACAAACAAAAGAACAACAGGGATGGCAGCAAGTCCCTACAAAAACCAAGAAGAAGGGCACACCTTGCTCGAAAGTGGGGGCACATGTGCATGGCATCACACCGTGACCCGCTCCGCCAGTGACAGCACCCATGTGGACAAACCCACCTGCAGTCATTAGAATACATACATACAACCGGAGAAGACAGACTCCATTGCCAGTGGCCAAGGAGATCAGTCCAGAGGCCTGATGGCTACAAGCCTATGTAGATAGGCTAGAAGAATATGAACATCCCAAATTGAAGCCTTTGCTGATGCGAGACCATGTCCCGTGGCAAGAAGTAGAGTAGCTCTCACTAAAATAGGAAGAAGAGGCTGATAGAATGCCAGAAAAGGGTGACAGCTTGTTCTGGGGGAAAGTGCCAACCGGGGGCAAGAAGAAAAAGTAAAAGAAGAAAAGAAAGGTCGGCAAGGTCAAGACGGAGACAGTTCTCTCCTGCAACACCCTTTCTGCTCTCTTCAATTTGCCCGATGAGGAAGATGAAGAGGAAATATGCTTTACACCTACTGCCAAGGGGAGCCAGGCCGAGGCCGCAACTGCTACTCATGCAACCTGGTCAGGCCAAAAATGGGGGCATCAACCGCCCTCCAACCGTAATATTATCTTTAGGGGAGAGCAGCCCTATGAGATACCTCCTCCGGAGGTCAGGGGAGTCTAGATGCCCCCTCCGTTAGGCCTATACAATCAGAATGGGGGTAGCACTACCGCTCCTTCCTTCTTGGAATTCCTGAAAATGCCAAAAGGGACGCAACCGTGTTAGGATGCCTACCCTACAATCGGGGATACTCACTCGCAGCCTCGGCAGCCTTCTGAAGTCCGAGATGAAGATGAAGCTCGCCCGACGACAGTCAACGAAGGATAGCAAGACGGCAACACTAAGCAGAAGGGTGCAGAATCAGAGTCCGATGAGGCAGGCCCATCAGGGGCCACAGTTCAAAACCCCTCCAAGCCTAAATGGGTAGAAGAAATGAAACTATCTAATGTCTGGGCTGGAAGTAGAATAATGAAGCTACTTAAGAAGCTCCCAACAAAGTTCAACATCTGGGAAATCCTTTCTTTGAGTGAAGAGACCCGACAGGCGATCATCACTACTTTGCAGATGCCTGCTCAATATGAAGCATGTTTGGCTGAAGCATCGCCGGAGGCCAACGTGACCTTTACTCAGAAGGACATGTTACTCCCCACTATCAGCCACAACAGGCCGCTATATATGAAAGGACATCTGAAGGGTCGGGAGTTGAACAGAATCCTAGTAGACCCTGGGGTGGCTGTCAACATCCTACCGTACAGGATATATTAGAGGTATTACTTTAATGTGTGCCTTGATAAAGTTAGAGATAAGCATATCATCAGCTTCAACCAAAAGTGTGAAGTGCCGTTGGGAGTAGCAGAGTTCACACTCACTCTGGCAGATTTTACTACAAGAGTGCGATTTCATGTCATCGACTCCCGCACCTCGTATAAAGCATTGCTTGGTCATCCTTGGCTGCATGAGAACATGGTGGTGCCCTCCAAGCTTCACCAATGCATCAAGTACAACCTCGAGGGGAAGGAGGGAAGGATATTTGCTGACCTCCACCCTTTCAAAGTATTTGAGTGTCACCTGATGGACGCTCCTCTATATGCGAAAATAGTCATAGAAGACCTCTAAAGCCAAGACCCCTGTCGGGACATCAAAAAGCACCTATGGTGATGACTGGTTCCCACCGCCACCGCTGGGGTATGTTAATCCCAAGACGGTCTCACATATCCCCGTCACTGGGGACGTGGGTAGAACAGCACCTCCCGCCACCTACCCTCAAGCCAATGAAGTTGAGGTCGATCAACAGCACGACCACATCAAGGTCCCAAAAGGCCTTACCAAGCCAATTCTTGGACTCGATAATATCACCGTCGAGCCTTTCAAAGCATGGGAAGTGGCACAGTCTGATGGCCCTAGCAACTTGTTTTACATAGCTGAGGAGCATCCTACACGGGAGGACACTGATTGTCATTTACTCGAAGATATGGAGAACCCATCAGTCCCCATTCAGGATTTGGCGTTCACAACAAATCGAATGGCCAAGATGTTCCAGAAGCAGCACATCCCCTCCAGCCAGCCTCGCAAGAAGAAGGAAGCATTCTAGAAGCTGTGGTATCCCGCAAGTCTAGACAAAGAATTGAGACGTGTCTCTCAACACCCAGGGCTGGGCTTCACCTTCGAGGAATACTATTATAGTGGGTGTTATGAAGTTGACACCATCTCCACTTTCTACCCGACTGAAGATAGCTCACTGGGGGAAACTTTTGATGAGTACCCAATACAGCAGCACCTAAAGAAGTAAACACCCTTGACATCCAGGCATTTGAACAACAAAGAGATAAGGGCAAGAAGGTAGCTGCACCTCTGCCCGATAGAACAGAGGACAAGAAAGAAGGTCCCTCACTCAGGGATAAAATTAAAAAGGCCTACTCTTTCCCAAAGGAGAAGACCAAGGTTCTATTCAACTGGGTCACCCAATACAACAAGGTCACCTTGCCTGAGTCAAAAAGGCCGGAGGACCTGAAGAGAAGAGACAGTTCAAGGTTCTGCCCTTACTATCAGATGCTAGGGCACCCAATTGAAGACTGCTATGTGTTCAAGGACATCATTGAAGGCTTGGTAAAGAAGGAAGAAATAGAGTTAGGAGAGTATAAGGTTGACCCTCCACAACCTCATGAAGCACCTCTGAGGAGAGTTGCGGCCAATATGATTTCTTTGTACCAGGCGTTGCCCGAAGAAGTCGCAGCAGCCAGCACTCAACATACTTACGAGGCCTGCTTTCTGATACCTGCAAAAGAACAACACGGATGGCAGTAGGTCCCTACAAAGTTCAAGAAGAAGGCTATACCTCGCCCAAAGGTGGAGGCACATGTCCGTGGCATCACACCACAACTTACTCCTCCGGCACCAGCACCAACTTGGACCAACCTACCTATAGTAATCAGAATACATACCCACAACTAGAGGAGGCAGGCTCCGTTACCGATGGCCAAAGAAATTAGTCCAGAGGCCCGGAGGCTACAGGGCTACATAAATGGGTTAGATGAATATGAACAGTCTGTTGATTATTATTTGTGGTGATTGATGAGATGATGATTTCTTTTCTTGCAAGATGATATGATCAACTATGTAGATCTATGCGAATGAATGTAATCACTCAACCGATAAGCATGTGCAACATACACCTATGCAACCATCATGAAACCTCGGCATGGGCAAGCAACCTCTATCAAAACTAAGCTAAAGAAGTAATGAAAACACACACCGGAGCGTGGAGCAAGGAAGAAAATAAAATACACTGCAAGGGGTGGAACAAGCAAGTAAAGGAAAGATATGAAGAGAGAGAGAGCTATTGCCCAAACTAAGACAGAACGTAATCGTCACTAAAGTAAAATAACAAGCCGAAGACTTGAACAGTACCTTAGAATAGGTGGATGAAGCACCCACCTGTAGGAGAGAGAAAAATCAAGAATTGTAATCTGCAACTCTGTGAACTTTAACGAACCGGACCTGATGCGTCACATAAGATTAACGCGCCTACGATGATCTGTCAAAGTACTGTAGAAAGGAAATTAGAAATCTTTAATCTCCAAGCCTTCCAGCTGGCTAGAAAGCTTAGGCCTCGTGTCTTGACCTTGGAAAACCTGTAAAAATGTGTAGACACAAAAAGAAACACCCAGATCAGCCTTTGCAAAGCGTAGTAACTATAAGCCAAATGAGCTAAAGAACATGTAAAAGGAAAGGGGAAGTACCGGGGGTGGTTGGTTGTTTTTAAACCCCTCTAGAGTGTTTAAAAGATGGGAGGAGGATTCAGATGCATGCAACAAAAGAAAGAACGTGGGAGAAGGAGAGGGAACATGTCATGCATGCTAGAAGAGGGAGAAATAAACCAAAAATTAAACTTGACTGAACTAGCCCCTTAAAGCTAATACTCCCTGGACTTAGGAAGAAGATGGATGTGGGATGCAGCCTTCCTTGGTTGGTTCTAGCTCCAGGATGCGGCAGCACTTCGTCGTGAACTCCAGAAATCTCCTCTTTCAATCCATGAAGCCAATGGTTCTATTTATAGACCCTTAAACTCTTGGGTCGAGTTGGAGAGAATCCAGCTAGGAAGTAGGACGTTTCTTAGCAAACTCTTGAAGATAATAGTCCTAAGAGTCCATAGAAACAAACAGAAGGTTCTAAGGATGAGATTTGAGGGAGAAATCAAAAGATCAAACTCTTAATTCGACCACAGAGTAGCAGAGAAAGAGCAGTTCTGATAAAACACTCTTGCTTGATATAATGGCCTCACGATAGACCGCTAAAAGGAATTAACACGCCAGGGATAGTCCGTTACCCAACCTTATCCAGCAGAAGATAAGACCAATGGGCGAACACTTCGGAACAGGACTCTGGAGAACATAACGGATGGGGACAAGAGCATTATTGTAAAGGTGACGGATGAATGAAGATCCGTAAAACAATGAAGATGGTAGATGAGACGATGGGGAAGACGGTGGGAGAGATGGTGACGTTGGTTATGTAACAGTCATCTGTAGGTGCGTTATATGACCATAACGCGCCAAGAAAGATGCGTTACAGAGCTAAGACGATAGAAGATACGGAAGATGAGACGGTAGATGAGACGATGGCTTTGGGTTCTAAGAGAAGGTAACGGACTGGGGAAATGGCGTTATGATGATGATGATGGATTGACATTGGTCCGTTACAAAATAGAGACGATAAATGAGACGTAGGATAAGACGATGGGAGAGACACTGGCCTTTTGGGTCCTGAGAGAAGATAACGGACTGGGGAAGGTGCGTTATATGACCGTAACGCGCTAGGCCTGATGTGTTATGGACCAAAGGGTGACAAATGAAATGAAAAGTTTTCTAAATTTTATCCAGCAGAAAAGGATGAGGAACCAGACCCAACCAAGGAGGAAATGACCCATGAAAGAGATAGAGTGAAAGTTCTAGGAGTCCTATTAAAGTAGGTATTTCCCATCTTAATCCTTTCCTTAACCAATTTGTTCCGTATTCGATCTAAGTTCCGTGTTTGAACTGGAAACGGCACTCAGTTTCCGTTTTACGGTTTCTCAGATAAATGACGGCTTCTCGTAGGGCGTCGTTTAATTAGCGTCGTAGTCAGGGGCGTCATTTACTAAATTGGCGCCTTTGATAAAGTCATCATTTTATTAAGTAACATCTTTATTAAGGGCGTTAATTAATTATTTTATTCTGAGTAGGAATCTTACTGTCTGTTCTAATTTAATTGGCGTCTTAACAAGGGTCGTCAGTTCCTTAGGAGACGCCTGTCGAAAGTGGCGTTATTTCAGTTAATGGCGACTTAGTGAAAGTCGCTATTTATATTTTATTTAAAATTTTTATTTTCAAAAATTCAGGGTTGCTACATGACCTGATTGTAGCAATGGTTTTCCCTAGTGCTGGAAGGTGAGATTCCCAGCATGCATGAGATTCAAGGTCAGGACAAGAGTGGAAGTCTCTCACTTTGTAGAAGGTATAATGGCATCTCCTTGGTTGAAGAGAATCATGTTTTGATTGAATCTTGTCATTCTTCAATGCAAGTTTGGTTTGGTTGGCCTCCTCGTGTATGCCAAGGAGTCCGTGTGAGAAGTGTTCTATGTTTTGGAGTCCGTGTGAGAAGTGTTTAGTGTTTTGATAGTGCGACTGCCCATGAGAAGTTATGCCCTCCCCTTGATGCGTAAGGGCGTGTTGACGTTATTATGGAAGGATGAGTGCTAGCTGGGCTACGTGTGCAAGGATTCGTGGCTAGTGTTGTAATTCCCAATGCGTTGTGGATTAAAGCCTACGAGGTTATCAGTGGAATGCCAAATTAGGATAGAGAGTCAGTGCTCTAGGTTCCAGACATTTGAGCTTTCCTCACCCTATTTTCTAGAGTTAACCAGCTGTGTTGAGAAATGTTTGGATGGCAGATACCCAAGTTGTTTGTGATGATTGTGCATGTTGTGCAGAGTGCGCAATAGAAGTGTGGTGGGCCCATAACCCATAGGTCCAGAATCATAGTGTTCGCAGGAAATGGAAGGATTTCAAAGAATTGGTAGAGTGTTGGAGGATTTTGATCGATAAGAGAGGGTCATTTTCTTAGTGTAACATTAATTGTTTCTGGTTGTGTAAGTCATGTCAATTGTCATGCCATTGCTCGAGACATTATGGTCTGTGACACCAGTGGAATAGAGAGTTGGGAAAATATGACGGCAAGTGTATTGGATGAGTATCCTATTTAACTAATAGAAGCAATGATGAGCACTTGGTGGTGGACCCAATTAGGGGTTGGATAGGAAATAGCCTAATAGAGGCGAGGACTCGACGATCGAAGTCGATAGGTTAGGTGACTGACCTTCGTCGGAAGTAGTGTCCTCAAGATGGAATCATGGTTCAAGAGATGTGAATGCAAAGAGAGGATTTGTGGGTCTCAGTTGGTAGTTGTGAGCAGTTGATGAGGCTAGCTGAGTGGTTGGCTATGATAACACCTGAAAGGGGCCCAGTTGAGTCTGAAAGTTTCAGAATGATGCAAGGAGGACTCAGATGGGGGCATGGATCAACAATGTCTTGAGATCTATGTTCATTGGCACATTGTCAGCTAGATTGCTAAGGTTATGTCCTGTGGCTCTATGGTGAGAGTAGAGCCGGGGTTGACAAGTGTCCGTTTGGAATAATT